>JADLZL010007727.1:0-14622 GCA_015844335.1 Chrysopogon serrulatus | reverse complement strand
TGCTCCTCTCTTGCAATTGCCTGATTTGAGAAAATATTTGAGCTTGAATGACGATGCTGGTGACGTGGGACTAGGTGCTGTTTTGTTACAAGAAAAAACCGGTTGTTTATTTTAGTGAGAAATTAAGCGTGCTAGCCTGAGATATTCTTTTACTATGATAAGAACTTTATGCTTTAGTGCGCACTTTTGCAAACATGGCAGCACTATCTTTGGCATTGTGAGTTTATTATTCACTCACGATCATGAGGCTTTAAAACATATTAGGACCCAAACCAATGCGAACCATTAGATCATGCTAGTGGGTAGGGTCATTGAGTCTTTTCCTTACATCATTAAACGCATAAGAGCGGGGAAGGAAAATGTCATTCGCGATGTACTTTGTCTGTCGCTATACTATGCTGTCCAGTTAGATTTTAAAATCTTTGGCTTGCAAACTATCAAAAGATCAATATGCCAATGATGCTGATTTTAAAGATGTTTTTTGGTCAAATGTATGAATGGGAAACCATAGGGCAAATTTCACATCGCGAGGATGGGTTCCTGTTTGGCGCTAAAATGTTTGTGTGTTCAAATGGATTGGTTCGTCTTTTTGCTATTAAGGTAGGAAGCTCATGGAGGTGGTCTCATGGGACACTTTGGCGTTTATAAGGCGATGAGGTGTTGGCTTTTACGCCCCTTCTTTTGGCCCCGGATCTTGTAGTGATGTTGGCGCCTTGTTGCCAGCTGCACTACTTGTCGAAAGCTAAGTCCACGAAACAAACAACCATGGTTTTGTATATACCTCTGCCTGTCCCTACTTCCGCCCTTTGGCTTGATATTTCTATGGACTTTGTTTTGGGATTGCCTAGAACTAAGAAGGGAGGACAGTATTTTGTAATTGTTGATCGGCTTCTCCAAAATGGCTCATTTTATACCTTGTTATAAGACTCCATGATGCTAGCAATGTTGCTGAATTGTTCTTTAGAGATTATTAGCTTGCCGCGATTATTCCAAATACAATAGTCTCTGATCGTGATGCTAAATTTCTCGGTCATTTTGGAGATCAATGTGGAATAAAATGGGAACTAAATTCTTGTTTAGCACAACTTGTCACCCTCGGCCCGATGGCCAAACCGAGGTGGTTAATCGCACTTTGTCAACCATGCTTAGGGGGTTTTTAGATAAAAACTTGAAACGTTGGGAAGATTGCTTGCCTCATGTTGAGTTTGCTTATAATCATGCAACGCATTCTTCTACAAAGATGTGTCCCCTTTTCAGGTTGTTTATGGCTATATTCCTCGGCGCCTATTGATTTGTTTGCTTGATGCCGAGGGGCCCCCACACATAGATGCCCGCACATGTTGAACAAATGATTAGCTTACATGAGCAAACTCAACACAACATTGCTGCTGCTAATGCTAAATATCAGGTTGCTTGGGTAGTAAAGGGAGAAAAACATGTTACTTTTGAACCTGGTGATATGGTTTGGTTGCATCTAAGAAAGGATCGATTTCCACTGCGCCCGTTCTAAATTGATGCCTGCGTCTTTCTTTGGTCCTTTTAAGATACTAACCAAGATTAATGCTAACGCTTATGTTCTTGACCTGCTGCGGAGTTTGGTGTTTCCACTAGTTTTAATGTTGCAGATTTGACGCCCGTATCGGGTGAAGATGAGGAGTTGCCGTCGAGGGGCGACTTGATTCAAGAAGGGGAGGATGATGAGGACACCACCTACAGCAGTACATCTACACCAGCGACACCAAGTACATCTACACCAGCGACATTTTCTCCCGGAAGCGGCGCCCATCATCTCCTCAGCGCCACCTTCGGGCCAATTACTGGGCCGTGCAAAGAGAGTTGAACTTCGTCATGATGCTTGAAGAATGAAGGCCCAAAGATCAAGGCTGCCCAACGGAGGCCTTGTGTGTGTGGGCGCTAGGGCTGGCCCAACAAAGGGCGCCTAGGGCTCGCCCCCACACCACAGACATCAGGGGCGGCGCCTTTGCTGGGGCACCTTCCCCTAGGGCGCACCTTTTTTTTTTCCCTTTATTAGTCGAGTCCTGTTTCATTTAGAACTTGAGTTTTGTTTTTACATCTAGCTTTAGCTACACCTCAGACCACGCACAAATACGTGCTGTCCTCTGTGATTCAGAACTCCACCTTCGAAAGTAATACATAGATTGCTTTCGCCTCAATTTTGTTAAGATTTCTTCGTTTCGCGTACAGGAATTGATCTTCGTGATCGAGCGATCTTGCTTCAACAAGGTCGGTAACCCTTGCAGGGAGTTGGTTCAGCGATTGCATTGGCGCTTCGGGTTACGCCTCAATCGTGAGTCGGATCGTGAGGGTCTACTTCCACCAAATCGAAATTATCTCCACTCACGAAAAGATCGGGCACTCCGCCTCAACCCATCCTCCGAAAGCCCGATGCAACAAAATTTTTTGCACACTTGTTCCCACGCGCAATAACATGAGCATCCTGGGTAAGTAACAAAAAATTTATTGCACACTTCGTGCATCGAGCGTCGACGGCGAGATTACCACTAACTCCAAAGCGTGGTACGACCATGCACCTGTTCCACGTCACCCTAGATGAGCATCGGTGCAACAAATTTTTTTGCACACTTGTGGTGCGCTTCGGCAGTCAGTTATCAAGCGTGCGGCGACATTACCATTGACCCCAAGCGTGGTAACGACGGCGCACTTGTTCCACGTCACCTAAGATAAGCATCCTAAGCACAACAAAATTTTTTGCACACCTCTAGTGCGCTTCCCGAAAGTCGTGCATCGAACGTGCGGCGAGATTACCACCGACTCCAAACGTGGTAATGACCACGCGCACTTGTTCCACGCCACCTAAGATGAGCATCCGGTGCAGCAAAATTTTTTGCACACTTCGTGTGCTTCCCCGAAAGCCGCATCGAACGTCGGCGACGGCATTACCGCAAACTCCAAACGTGGTAATGACCATGCATTTGTTCCACGTCACCTAAGATAAGCATCCGGCACAAAAAATTTTTTTGCACACTTTGTGGTGCGCTTCCCGAAAAGTCGTGCATCGAACGTGCGGCGAGATTACCACAGACTCCAAAGCGTGGTAACGACGTGCACTTGTTCCACTTCACCAACGATGAGCATCCGATGCAACAAAATTTTTTGCACACTTTTTGGCGCGGCCTCCCGAAAAGTGCATCGAACGTCGCGACGAGATTACCACTGACTCCAAACGTGGTAACGACCATGCACTTGTTCCACGTCACCTAAGATGGGCATCCCGTTTAACAAATTTTTTGCACACTTCGGTTGTGCTTCCGAAAGCCGTGCATCGAACGTCGCGACGAGATTACCACCGACTCCCAAACGTGGGTAACGACAGTACTTGTTCCACGCCACTTAAGATGAAGCATCCGGGCGCAACAAATTTTTTGCACACTTGTGCGGTGCCCCGAAGTCGTGCCTCGAACGGGCGGGCGAGGTTACCACCGCTTCCAAACGGTGGTAATGACCGTGCACTTGTTCCACGTCACCTAAGATGAGCATCCGTGCAACAAATTTTTTTTTTGCACACTTCGGTGTGCTTCGAAAAAGCCGCGGCATCGAACGCGTGCGAATCTATTATTACCTGTGACTCCAATCGTGTTAACGATCCACGCACTTGTTCCACATCACCTAAGATAAGCATCCCGGGCGCAACAAAATTATTTTCCACACCTGGTGCGCCTCCGAAAGTCGCATCGAACGTGTGACGAGATTACCATCGACTCCAAACGTGGTAACGACCGTACACTTGTTCCACGCCACCAAAGATGAGCATCCGATGCAACAAAATTTTTTTGCACACTTATGGTGCGCTTCCCGAAAAGCCGTGGCATCGAACGCGCGACGAGATTACCATCGACTCAAACGTGGTAACAACCGCACTTGTTCCATCGTCACCTAAGATGAGCATCCGTGCAACAAAATTTTTTTTCACACTTCGGTGTGCTTCCCCGAAAGCCGCGCATCGAACGTGCGGCGACATTACCATTGACTGACTCAAAAACGGGTAACGACTGTGCACTTGTTCCACGTCGCCTAAGATAAGCATCCGGCAACAAAATTCTTTTGCACACCTGTGGTGCGCTTTCGAAAAGTCGTGCATCGAATGTGCGACGAGATTACCACCGACTCCAAATGTGGTAAACGACCCATGGTGCACTTGTTCCACGTCACCAAAGATAAGCATCCGATGCAACAAAAAATTTTTTGCACACTTGTGGTGCGCTTCCCGAAAGCCGCATCGAACGTCGCGACGAGATTACCACTGACTCCAAACGTGGTAACGACCGTGCACTTGTTCCACGTCACCTAAGATGAGCATCCGGTGCAACAAAAAATTTTTTGCACACTTTTTGGTGTGCTTCGTAAAAGTCAAAGCATCGAACGTGCGACGACATTACCACCGACTCCAATCGTGTTAATGATCGCGGCACTTGTTCCACATCACCTAAGATAAGCATCCGGCGCATCAAAATTTTTTTTTGCACACTTGGGTGCGCTTCCCGAAAGTCGCATCGAACGTCGCGACGAGATACCACTTGACTCCAAACGTGGTAACGATCGTGCACTTGTTCCACGTCACCAAAGATGAGCATCCGATGCAACAAAATTTTTTTTCACACTTATGGTGCGCTTTTCCCAAAAGCGTGCATCTAACGCGCGGCGAGATTACCATCGACTCCAAACGTGGTAACAACCGTGCACTTGTTCCACGTCACCTAAGATGAGCATCCGGTGCAACAAAATTTTTTGCACACTTCGGTGTGCTTCCCCGAAAGCCGCATCGAACGTGGCGACGAGATTACCACCGACTCCAAACGTGGTAACGACCGTGCACTTGTTCCACGTCACCTAAGATGAGCATCCGGTGCAACAAAAATTTTTGCACACTTCGGTGTGCTTCCCCGAAAAGCCGTGCATCGAATGTGCGACTAGATTACCACTGACTCCAAACGTGGTAACGACCATGCACATGTTCCACATCACCAATGATGAGCATCCGATGCAACAAAATTTTTTTGCACACTTGTGCCAAGCGCTTCCCGAAAGTCGTGCATCGAACGTCGCGACGAGATTACCATCGACTCCAAACGTGGTAACGACCGTGCACTTGTTCCACGTCACCAAAGATGAGCAAATGATGCAACAAAATTTTTTGCACACTTATGGTGCGCGCTTCCGAAAAAGTGCATTGAACATGCGACGAGATTACCACCGACTCCAAACGTGGTAACGACCGCACTTGTTCCACGCCACCTAAGATGAGCATCCGGTGCAACAAATTTTTTTTGCACACTTCGGTGTGCTTCCTCGAAAGCCGTGCATCGAACGTGCGACGACATTACCACCGACTCCAATCGTGTTAACGATCGCGCACTTGTTCCACATCACCTAAGATAAGCATCCGGGCGCAACAAAATTATTTTGCACACCTGCGGGCGCGCTTCCCCGAAAGTCGCATCGAACGTGTGACGAGATTACCATCGACTCCAAACGTGGTAACGACCGTGTACTTTGTTCCACGTCACCAAAGATGAGCATCCGATGCAACAAAATTTTTTGCACACTTATGGTGCGCTCCCGAAAAGCCGTGCATCGAACGTGCGTCGAGATTACCATCGACTCCAAACGTGGTAACAACCGTGGCACTTGTTCCACGTCACCTAAGATGAGCATCCGTGCAACAAAAAAATTTTTTTCACACTTCTGGTGTGCTTCCCGAAAAGCCGTGCATCGAACGTCGCGACGACATTACCATTGACTCCAAACGTGGTAACGACTGTGCACTTGTTCCACG
Organism: Chrysopogon serrulatus; assembly: GCA_015844335.1. NCBI lineage: Eukaryota > Viridiplantae > Streptophyta > Magnoliopsida > Poales > Poaceae > Chrysopogon > Chrysopogon serrulatus. Next base: position 8,807 of record JADLZL010007727.1, on the reverse strand, counting down.
TCACCTAAGATAAGCATCTGGCGCAACAAAATTCTTTTGCACACCTGTGGTGCGCTTTCCGAAAGTCGTGCATCGAATGTGCGACGAGATTACCACTGACTCCAAATGTGGTAACGACCGTGCACTTGTTCCACGTCACCAAAGATAAGCATCCGATGCAACAAAATTTTTTTGCACACTTGTGGTGCGCTTCCCGAAAGCTGTGCATCGAACGTGCGACGAGATTACCACTGACTCCAAACGTGGTAACGACCGTGCACTTGTTCCACGTCACCTAAGATGAGCATCCGGTGCAACAAAATTTTTTTGCACACTTCGGTGCACTTCCAAAAAAGCCGCATCGAACGTCGCGACGACATTACCACCGACTCCAATCGTGTTAATGACTGTGCACTTGTTCCACATCACCTAAGATAAGCATCTGGCGCATCAAAATTTTTTTGCACACCTGTGGTGCGCTTCCCGAAAGTCGTGCATCGAACGTGCGACGAGATACCACTGACTCCAAACGTGGTAACGATCGTGCACTTGTTCCACGTCACCAAAGATGAGCATCTGATGCAACAAAATTTTTTTTCACACTTATGGTGCGCTTTCCGAAAAGCTGTGCATCTAACGTGCGACAAGATTACCATCGACTCCAAACGTGGTAACAACCGTGCACTTGTTCCACGTCACCTAAGATGAGCATCCGGTGCAACAAAAATTTTTTTGCACACTTTTGTGTGCTTCCCCGAAAAGCCGCATCGAACGTCGCGACCGAGATTACCACTCGACTCCAAACGTGGTAACGACCGCACTTGTTCCACGTCACCTAAGATGAGCATCCGGTGCAACAAAAATTTTTTGCACACTTCTGGTGTGCTTCCCGAAAGCCGTGCATCGAATGTGCGACTAGATTACCACTGACTCCAAACGTGGTAACGACCATGCACATGTTCCACATCACCAATGATGAGCATCTGATGCAACAAAATTTTTTTTTTTGCACTTGTGCTTTGCGCTTCCCGAAAAGCTGTGCATCGAACGTCGCGACGAGATTACCACCGACTCCAAACGTGGTAACGACCGTGCACTTGTTCCACGTCACCAAAGATGAGCAGCTGATGCAACAAAATTTTTTTGCACACTTATGGTGCGCTTCCCCGAAAAGCCGTGCATTGAACATCGCGCGACGAGATTACCATCGACTCCAAACGTGGTAACGACATCGTGCACTTGTTCCACGTCACCTAAGATGAGCATCCGGTGCAACAAAAATTTTTTGCACACCGTGTGCTTCCTCGAAAGTCGCGGCATCGAACGTGCGACGACATTACCACCGACTCCAATCGTGTTAACGATCGCGTGCACTTGTTCCACATCACCTAAGATAAGCATCCGGGCGCAACAAACTTTTTTTTGCACACCTGTGGTGCGCTTCCCGAAAGTCGTGCATCGAACGTGCGGCACGAGATTACCACCGACTCCAAACGTAGTAACGACCGTGCACTTGTTCCACGTCACTAAAGATGAGCATCCGATGCAACAAAATTTTTTGCACACTTATGGTGCGCTTTCCGAAAGCTGTGCATCGAACGTGCGACGAGATTACCATCGACTCCAAACGTGGTAACAACCGTGCACTTGTTCCACGTCACCTAAGATGAGCATCCGGTGCAACAAAATTTTTTGCACACTTCGGTGTGCTTCCCGAAAAGCCGCATCGAACGTGCGGCGACATTACCACTGACTCCAAACGTGGTAACAATCGTGCACTTGTTCCACGCCACCTAAGATAAGCATCCGACGCAACAAAATTCTTTTGCACACCTGTGGAGCGCTTTCGAAAGTCGTGCATCGAATGTGCGACGAGATTACCACGACTCCAAACGTGGTAACGACCGTGCACTTGTTCCACGTCACCTAAGATGAGCATCCGGTGCAACAAAATTTTTGCACACTTCGGTGTGCTTCCCGAAAGCCGTGCATCGAACGTGGCGAAGACATTACCATCGACTCCAATCGTGTTAACGACCGTGCACTTGTTCCACATCACCTAAGATAAGCATCCGGGCGCAACAAAATTTTTTGCGCACTTTTGTGGTGCGCTTCCCCGAAAGTCGCATCGAACGTGCGACGACATTGCCATCGACTCCAAACGTGGTAACAATCGTGCACTTGTTCCACGTCACCTAAGATAAGCATCTGGCGCAACAAAATTCTTTTGCACACCTGTGGAGCGCTTCCGAAAGTCGCATCGAATGTGCGATGAGATTACCACCGACTCCAAACGTGGTAACGACCGCACTTGTTCCACGTCACCAAAGATAAGCATCCGATGCAACAAAATTTTTTGCACACTTGTGGTGCGCTTCGAAAGCTATGCATCGAACGCGTGCGACGAGATTACCATCGACACCAAACGTGGTAACGACCGTGCACTTGTTCCACGTCACCTAAGATGAGCATCCGGTGCAACAAAATTTTTTTGCACACTTCTAGTGTGCTTTCCCGAAAAGCCGTGCATCGAATGTGCGACGACATTACCACCGACTCCAATCGTGTTAACGATCAGGCACTTGTTCCACATCACCTAAGGTAAGCATCTGGGCAATAAAATTTTTTTTGCACACCTGTGGTGCGCTTCCCCCCGAAAGTCATGCATCGAACGCGGCGACGAGATTACCATCGACTCCAAACGTGGTAACGACCGCGCACTTGTTCCACGTCACCAAAGATGAGCATCCGATGCAACAAAATTTTTTGCACACTTATGGTGCGCTTCCCCGAAAAGCTATGCATCGAATGTGCGACGAGATTACCATCGACTCCAAACGTGGTAACGACCGTGCACTTGTTCCACGTCACCTAAGATGAGCATCCGGTGCAACAACATTTTTTGCACACTTCGTGTGCTTCCCCGAAAAGCCGCATCGAACGTGCGACGACATTACCACCGACTCGAAACGTGGTAACGACCGGGCACTTGTTCCACGTCACCTAAGATGAGCATCCGGTGCAACAAAATTTTTTGCATACTTCGGTGTGCTTTCGTAAAGTCGCATCGAACGTCGCGACGACATTACCACCGACTCCAATCGTGTTAACGATTTGTGCACTTGTTCCACATCTCCTAAGATAAGCATCCGGCGCAACAAAATTTTTTTTGCACACCTGTAGTGCGCTTCTTCGAAAGTCGCGGCATCGAACGCGTGCGGCGAGATTACCATCGACCCCAAACGTGGTAACGACCGGGCACTTGTTCCACGCCACCAAAGATGAGCATCCGATGCAACAAAAAATTTTTTGCACACCTGTGGTGCGCTTCCCGAAGTCGTCGTATCGAACGCATTTACGAGATTACCACTGACTCCAAACGTGGTAACGACCGCACACTTGTTCCACGCCACCAAAGATGAGCATCCGGTGAAACAAAATTTTTTGCACACTTCTAGTGTGCTTCCCGAAAGCCGTGCATCGAACGTGCGACGACATTACCACTGACTCCAAACGTGGTAACGACTGTGCACTTGTTCCACGTCACCTAAGATAAGCATCTGGCGCAACAAAATTCTTTTGCACACCTGTGGTGCGCTTTCCGAAAGTCGTGCATCGAATGTGCGGCGAGATTACCACTGACTCCAAACGTGGTAACGACCGTGGCACTTGTTCCACGTCACCAAAGATAAGCATCCGATGCAACAAAAATTTTTGCACACTTGTGGTGCGCTTCCCGAAAAGCTGTGCACCGAACGCGCGACGCAGATTACCACCGACACCAAACGTGGTAACGACCGTGCACTTGTTCCACGCCACCTAAGATGAGCATCCTGCAACAAAATTTTTGTGCACACTTCGGTGTGCTTCCGTAAAGCCGCATCGAACGTCGCGACGACATTACCACCGACTCCAATCGTGTTAACGACGGTGCACTTGTTCCACATCACCTAAGATAAGCATCCGGGCGCAACAAAATTTTTTTGCACACCCGTGGTGCGCTTCCCGAAAGTCGCGCATCGAACGCGCGACGAGATTACCACCGACTCCAAACGTGGTAACGACCGTGCACTTGCTCCACGTCACCAAAGATGAGCTTCGATGCAACAAAATTTTTTGCACACTTATGGTGCGCTCCCGAAAAGCTGTGCATCGAACGTGCGCGACGAGATTACCACGACTCCAAACGCGGTAACGACCGTGCACTTGTTCCACGTCACCTAAGATGAGCATCCGTGCAACAAAATTTTTTTGCACACTTCCGGTGTGCTTCCCGAAAGCCGTGCATCGAACGTCGCGGCGACGATTATTGCCACCGACTCCAATCGTGTTAACGATCGCGGCACTTGTTCCACATCACCTAAGATAAGCATCCGGGCGCAACAAAAATTTTTGCACACCTGTGGTGCGCTTCCCGAAAGTCGTGCATCGAACGCGGCGACGAGATTACCATCGACTCCAAACGTGGTAACGACGTGCACTTGTTCCACGTCACCAAAGATGAGCATCCGATGCAACAAAATTTTTTTGCACACTTATGGTGCGCTTCCCCTAAAGCGTGCATCGAACGCGTCGGCGAGATTACCACGCACTCCAAACGTGGTAACAACCGTGCACTTGCTCCACGTCACCTAAGATGAGCATCCGGTGCAACAAAATTTTTTGCACACTTCTAGTGTGCTTCCCGAAAGCCGTGCATCGAACGTCGCGACGACATTACCACCGACTCCAAACGTGGTAACGATCGCGGCACTTGTTCCACGTCACCTAAGATAGTCATCTGGCGCAACAAAATTTTTTGCACACCTGTGGTGCGCTTTCCGAAAGTCGTGCATTGAATGTGCGACGAGGTTACCACTGACTCCAAACGTGGTAACGACCGTGCACTTATTCCACGTCACCAAAGAAGAGCATCCGATGCAACAAAATTTTTTTGCACACTTGTGGTGTGCTTCCCGAAAGCTATGCATCGAACGTGCGACGAGATTACCATCGACTCCAAACATGGTAGCAACCGTGCACTTGTTCCACGCCACCAAAGATGAGCATCCGTGCAACAAAAATTTTTTGCACACTTCGGTGTGCTTCCCCGAATGCCGCGCATCGAACGTGTGACGACATTACCACTGACTCCAAACGTGGTAACGACTATGCACTTGTTCCACGTCACCTAAGATAAGCATCTGGCGCAACAAAATTTTTTTGCACACCTGTGGTGCGCTTTTCGAAAGTCGTGCATCGAACGTGCGATGAGATTACCACTGGCTCCAAACGTGGTAACGACCGTGCACTTGTTCCACGTCACCAAAGATGAGCATCCGATGCAACAAAAATTTTTTGCACACTTGTGGTGCGCTTCCCGAAAGCTGTGCATCGAACGTGCGACGAGATTACCACTGACTCCAAATGTGGTAATGACCGTGCACTTGTTCCACGCCACCTAAGATGAGCATCCGTGCAACAAAAATTTTTTGCACACTTCGGTGTGCTTCCCGAAAAGCCGTGCATCGAACGTCAGCGGCGACATTACCACCGACTCCAAACGTTGTAACGATCGCGGCACTTGTTCCACGTCACCTAAGATAAGCATCTGGAGCAATAAAATTTTTTTTGCAAACCTGTGGTGCGCTTCCCGAAAACTGTGCATCGAACGTGCGACGAGATTACCACTGACTCCAAACGTGGTTACGACCGTGCACTTGTTCCACGTCACCTAAGATGACATCCGGTGCAACAAAAATTTTTTGCACACTTCTGGTGTGCTTCCCGAAAGCCGTGCATTGAATGTGCGACTAGATTACCACTGACTCCAAACGTGGTAACGACCGTGCACATGTTCCACGTCACCAACGATGAGCATCTGATGCAACAAAAATTTTTTGCACACTTGTGGTGCGCTTCCCGAAAGCTGTGCATCGAACGTGCGACGAGATTACCACTGACTCCAAACGTGTGGTAACGACCGCGGCACTTGTTCCACGCCACCTAAGATGAGCATCCGGTGCAACAAAATTTTTTGCACACTTCCGTGTGCTTCCCCGAAAAGCCGCATCGAACGCGGCGACGACATTGCCACCGACTCCAATCGTGTTAACGACTGTGCACTTGTTCCACATCACCTAAGATAAGCATCCGGCGCAACAAATTTTTTTTTTTTTTTTGTGGTGCGCTTTCCCGAAAGTCGCGGCATCGAACGCGGCGACGAGATTACCATCGACTCCAAACGTGGTAACGACCGCACACTTGTTCCACGCCACCAAAGATGAGCATCTGATGCAACAAAATTTTTTTTGCACACTTATGGTGCGCTTCCCGAAAAGCTGTGCACGAACGCATGACGAGATTACCACCGACTCCAAACGTGGTAACAACCGTGCACTTGCTCCACGTCACCTAAGATGAGCATCCGGTGCAACAAAATTTTTTTGCACACTTCTAGTGTGCTTCCCGAAAGCCGTGCATCGAACGTGCGACGACATTACCACTGACTCCAAACGTGGTAACGACCGTGCACTTGTTCCACGCCACCTAAGATAAGCATCTGGTGCAATAAAATTTTTTTTGCACACCTGTGGTGCGCTTCCCGAAAGTCATGCATCGAACGTGCGACGAGATTACCACTGACTCCAAACGTGGTAACGTCCGTGCACTTGTTCCACGTCACCAAAGATGAGCATCTGATGCAACAAAATTTTTTTGCACACTTATGGTGCGCTTCCCGAAAGCTATGCATCGAATGTGCGACGAGATTACCACTGACTCCAAACGTGGTAACGACCGTGCACTTGTTCCACGTCACCTAAGATGAGCATCCGTGCAACAAAATTTTTTTGCACACTTCTGGTAAAGCTTCCCGAAAGCGCGCATCGAACGCGGCGAATTTACATTACCACCGACTCCAAACGTGGTAACGACCGGGCACTTGTTCCACGTCACCTAAGATGAGCATCCGTGCAACAAAAATTTTTTGCATACCTCAGTGCTTTTCCGAAAGTCGTGCATCGAACGTGCGATGACATTACCACCGACTCCAAACGCGTGTTAACGACCGCGGCACTTGTTCCACATCTCCAAAGATAAGCATCCGGCGCAACAAAAATTTTTTGCACACCTGTGGTGCGCTTCCCGAAAGTCGCGCATCGAACGCGGCGACGAGATTACCACCGACCCCAAACGTGGTAACGACCGTGCACTTGTTCCACGTCACCAAAGATGAGCATCTGATGCAACAAAATTTTTTTGCACACCCGTGGTGCGCTTCCGAAAGTCGTGTATCGAACGCACGACGAGATTACCACTGACTCCAAACGTGGTAACGACCGCGCACTTGTTCCACGCCACCAAAGATGAGCATCCGTGAAACAAAATTTTTTTGCACACTTCTAGTGTGCTTCCCGAAAAGCCGCATCGAACGTGCGGCGATTACCACCATCGACTCCAAACGTGGTAACGACTGCAAAACTTGTTCCACGTCACCTAAGATAAGCATCCGGGCGCAACAAAATTTTTTGCACACTGTGTGCTTTCCGAAAAGTCGTGGCATTGAATGTGCGACGAGATTACCAATCCGACTCCAAACGTGGTAACGACCGCACTTGTTCCACGCCACCAAAGATAAGCATCCGATGCAACAAAAATTTTTGCACACTTGTGGTGCGCCCCCCGAAAGCGTGCACCGAACGGCGGCGAGATTACCATCGACACCAAACGTGGTAACGACCGCACTTGTTCCACGCCACCTAAGATGAGCATCCTGTGCAACAAAAAATTTTGTGCACACTTCGGTGTGCTTCCGTAAAAGCCGCGCATCGAACGCATGCGACGACATTACCACCGACTCCAATCGTGTTAACGATCGTGCACTTGTTCCACATCACCTAAGATAAGCATCCGGGCGCAACAAAATTTTTTGCACACCTGTGGTGCGCTTCGAAAAGTCGCATCGAACGTGCGACGAGATTACCACTGACTCCAAACGTGGTAACGACCGCACTTGTTCCACGCCACCAAAGATGAGCTTCGATGCAACAAAATTTTTTTGCACACTTATGGTGCGCTTTCCCGAAAGCTGTGCATCGAACGTGCGACGAGATTACCACCGACTCCAAACGTGGTAACGACCGTGCACTTGTTCCACGCCACCTAAGATGAGCATCCGTGCAACAAAATTTTTTGCACACTTCTAGTGTGCTTCCCCGAAAGCCGCATCGAACGTGCGCGACGACATTGCCACCGACTCCAAACGTGGTAACGACTGTGCACTTGTTCCACATCACCTAAGATAAGCATCCGGGCGCAACAAAATTTTTTTGCACACCTTGTGGTGCGCTTCCCCGAAAGTCGCGCATCGAACGCGCGACGAGATTACCATCGACTCCAAACGTGGTAACGACCGTGCACTTGTTCCACGCCACCAAAGATGAGCATCCGATGCAACAAAAATTTTTTTGCACACTTATGGTGCGCTTTCCCGAAAAAGCAAAGGCATCGAACGGCGACGAGATTACCACAGACTCCAAACGTGGTAACAACCGCACTTGCTCCACGCCACCTAAGATGAGCATCCTGTGCAACAAAATTTTTGCACACTTCTAGTGTGTTTCCCCGAAAGTGCATCGAACGTGCGCACGACACAACACCACCGACTCCAAACGTGGTAACGACCGCACTTGTTCCACGCCACCTAAGATAGTCATCCGCGCAACAAAATTTTTTGCACACCCGCGGTGCGCTTTTCCGAAAAGTCGCATTGAATGTGCGGCACGAGGTTACCATCGACTCCAAACGTGGTAACGACCGTTTATTCCACGCCACCAAAGAAGAGCATC